>JAQGDQ010002090.1:0-15251 GCA_030141605.1 Tubiluchus corallicola
CATCCAGATCCAATCACATTCAACTCTTAGGATCTACAGACAACCTAAGACGTCTAATCAAAGCTCGCCCAGAACAATCTCAAACATCTGCACAGGTAAAGTCGACAGAGAAATCTCAAATATCTAATCACAAGACTTGCGCAAGCAGGGCAATGTTAAGCACCCTGAATAGAGGCATACACAGTCAGCCTCAATTAGCTTGTCAGCACGCACGCACGGCCAAACGCAAGCGCCTTGTAGGAAAAGTGCTATTGTCAATCTCAGGTATTTGATCAAAGAAAATCTGCAGGGAAGCAATTATATAGTAAGGTTACATGGATTCAGGCAAGTTTGGTAAAAGACACCTACAAGCAATCTACTAATACCACAGGTCTGAAGACACCTTCATCCATTCCAAAACATCTAGTTAAAACGTAAAGACAAACTTAAACGTCTCATCTGATCTCAACTAGTCAAACTGAAAAATCTGGACAGATGCAGTCTACTGTTAGGTTCAGGCATCTGGTCAAAAGACTTCTACCGGCAATTTTAAGCATCTCAATAGAGACATTGCGCAGATAACCTATTTATCTACAGCTATCTAGCAAGAGAACGCCTACGGACAATCTTAGGCATCTACAACAGAAGATGTCTACAAGCATTCTGAAACATCTGCTTAACAATCTGTCAGAGGGCATCCACATCCAATTACATTCATCTGTTAGGATCTACAGACAACTTAAGACGTCTAATCAGAGGTCGTTTTAGAACAATCTCAAACATCTGCACAGGTGAAATCGATAGCCAATCAAAAGGCTTCCACAAGCAGGGTAATGTTAAGCACCTGAATAGAGGCATACACAGACTGCCTCAATTAGCTTGTCAGAACGCATGCATGGTCAACCGCAAGCATCTGGTCGGAAAAGTTCTATTGTCAATGTCAGGTACCTGATCAAAAGAAATCTGCTGGGAACTCAATATATAGTAAGGTGACAAAGATTCGGGCAAGCTTGGTAAAACGGCACCTACATGCAAACTAAAACATTTACTGTTACTACAGGTCCGAAGACACGTTCATCCATTCCAAATCATCTAGTAAAACCTAAAGACAAACTTAAACGTCTAGGCAGAACTCAACTAGTCAAACTGAAGAATCTGGATAGATGCAGTCTACTGCTAGCTTGTCAGAAGACACGCACGGCCAAACGCAAACATCTGGTAGGAAAAGTTCAAATTGCCAATCTCATGTACCTCTGGTCAGAATAAAGTAATTATATAGTAAGGTTACATGGATTCATTCAAGTTTGGTAAAAAGTCACCTACATGCAATCTAAAATATTCAGTGATACCACTGGTCCGAAGACACCTTCATCCATTCCAACTCCTCTAGTAAAACCTAAAGACAAACTTAAACGTCTAGGCAGAACTCAACTAGTCAAACTGAAGAATCTGGATAGATGCAGTCTACTGCTAGCTTGTCAGAAGACACGCACGGCCAAACGCAAACATCTGGTAGGAAAAGTTCAAATTGCCAATCTCATGTACCTCTGGTCAGAATAAAGTAATTATATAGTAAGGTTACATGGATTCATTCAAGTTTGGTAAAAAGTCATCTACATGCAATCTAAAATATTCAGTGATACCACTGGTCCGAAGACACCTTCATCCATTCCAACTCCTCTAGTAAAACCTAAAGACAAACTTAAACGTCTAGACAGAACTCAACTAGAACAACCTCAAACATCTGGCCAGATGAAATCGACTGCCAATCTCAAATATCTGATCAAAAGACTTCTACAAGCAATTTTAAACATCTCAATAGAGTCATTGCTCAGATAACCTAAACTATCTTGTCAGAAGGCACGCACGGCCAAACTCAAGCATCTGGTAGGAAAAGTTCAATTGCCAATCTCATGTACCTCTGGTTAGAAAGAAACTACAACCAACTTCACCACCTGAGGAGAAGACATCTACTGGCACATCCACAACCATCTAGCAAGAGAACGCCTACGGACATTGTCAGCCATCTACAGAAGATGTCTACAAGCAATCTGAAACATCTGTTTAACAATCTAGTCAGAGAGCATCCAGATCCAATCACATTCAACTCTTAGGATCTACAGACAACCTAAGACGTCTAATCAAAGCTCGTCTAGAACAATCTCAAACATCTGCACAGGTGAAGTCAACAGCCAATCTCAAGTATCTAATCAGAAGACTTCCACAAGCAGGGCAATGTTAAGCACCCTGAATAGAGGCATACACAGTCAGCCTCAATTAGCTTGTCAGAACGCACGCACGGCCAAACGCAAGCACCTTGTAGGAAAAGTGCTATTATCAATCTCAGGTACCTGATCAAAAGAAATCTGCAGGGAACTAATTATATAGTAAGGTGACATTGATTCACCCAAGCTTGGTAAAACGGCACCTACACGTAATCTAAAACATTCACTGATACCACAGGTCTGAAGACACTTTCATTCATTCCAAAATATCTAGTTAAAACCTAAAGACAAAATTAAACGTCTCATCTGATCTCAACTAGTCAAACTGAAAAATCTGGACAGATGCAGTCTACTGCTAGGTTCAGTCATCTGGTCAAAAGACTTCTACCGGCAATTTTAAGCATCTCAATAGAGACATTGCGTAGATAACCTAAATTAGCTTATCAGAAGGGTCGCACGGCTAAATGCAAGCACGTGGCAGGAAAAGTTCAATTCCCAATCTCATGTACTTCTGGTCAGAAAGAATCTACAACCATCTTCACCACCTGATGAGAAGACATCTACTGGCAAATCTACAAGCATCTAGCAAGAGAACGCCTTCGGACTATCTCAGCCATCTACAGAAGACGCCTACAAGCAATCTGAAACACTCTGCTTAACAATCTAGTCAGAGGGCATCCAGATCCAATCACATTCAACTCTTAGGATCTACAGACAACCTAAGACGTCTAATCAGAGCTCGCCCAGAACAATCACAAACATCTGCACAGGTAAAGTCGACAGAGAAATCTCAAATATCTAATCACAAGACTTGCGCAAGCAGGGCAATGTTAAGCACCCTGAATAGAGGCATACACAGTCAGCCTCAATTAGCTTGTCAGCACGCACGCACGGCCAAACGCAAGCGCCTTGTAGGAAAAGTGCTATTGTCAATCTCAGGTATTTGATCAAAGAAAATCTGCAGGGAAGCAATTATATAGTAAGGTTACATGGATTCAGGCAAGTTTGGTAAAAGACACCTACAAGCAATCTACTAATACCTCAGGTCTGAAGACACCTTCATCCATTCCAAAACATCTAGTTAAAACGTAAAGACAAACTTAAACGTCTCATCTGATCTCAACTAGTCAAACTGAAAAATCTGGACAGATGCAGTCTACTGCTAGGTTCAGTCATCTGGTCAAAAGACTTCTACCGGCAATTTTAAGCATCTCAATAGAGACATTGCGTAGATAACCTAAATTAGCTTATCAGAAGGGACGCACGGCTAAATGCAAGCACCTGACAGGAAAAGTGCTATTGTCAATCTCAGGTATTTGATCAAAGAAAATCTGCAGGGAAGCAATTATATAGTAAGGTTACATGGATTCAGGCAAGTTTGGTAAAAGACACCTACAAGCAATCTACTAATACCTCAGGTCTGAAGACACCTTCATCCATTCCAAAACATCTAGTTAAAACCTAAAGACAAACTTAAACGTCTCATCTGATCTCAACTAGTCAAACTGAAAAATCTGGACAGATGCAGTCTACTGCTAGGTTCAGTCATCTGGTCAAAAGACTTCTACCGGCAATTTTAAGCATCTCAATAGAGACATTGCGTAGATAACCTAAATTAGCTTATCAGAAGGGACGCACGGCTAAATGCAAGCACGTGGCAGGAAAAGTTCAATTCCCAATCTCATGTACTTCTGCTCAGAAAGAAACTACAACCAACTTCACCACCTGATGAGAAGACATCTACTGATTTATCTACAGCTATCTAGCAAGAGAACGCCTACGGACAATCTTAGGCATCTACAACAGAAGATGTCTACAAGCATTCTGAAACATCTGCTTAACAATCTGTCAGAGGGCATCCACATCCAATTACATTCATCTGTTAGGATCTACAGACAACTTAAGACGTCTAATAAGAGGTCGTTTTAGAACAATCTCAAACATCTGCACAGGTGAAATCGATAGCCAATCAAAAGGCTTCCACAAGCAGGGTAATGTTAAGCACCTGAATACAGGCATACACAGACTGCCTCAATTAGCTTGTCAGAACGCATGCATGGTCAACCGCAAGCATCTGGTCGGAAAAGTTCTATTGTCAATGTCAGGTACCTGATCAAAAGAAATCTGCTGGGAACTCAATATATAGTAAGGTGACAAAGATTCGGGCAAGCTTGGTAAAACGGCACCTACATGCAAACTAAAACATTTACTGTTACTACAGGTCCGAAGACACGTTCTCATCCATTCCAAATCATCTAGTAAAACCTAAAGACAAACTTAAACGTCTAGGCAGAACTCAACTAGTCAAACTGAAGAATCTGGCTAGATGCAGTCTACTGCTAGCTTGTCAGAAGACACGCACGGCCAAACGCAAACATCTGGTAGGAAAAGTTCAAATTGCCAATCTCATGTACCTCTGGTCAGAATAAAGTAATTACATAGTAAGGTTACATGGATTCATTCAAGTTTGGTAAAAAGTCACCTACATGCAATCTAAAATATTCAGTGATACCACTGGTCCGAAGACACCTTCATCCATTCCAACTCCTCTAGTAAAACCTAAAGACAAACTTAAACGTCTAGACAGAACTCAACTAGAACAACCTCAAACATCTGGCCAGATGAAATCGACTGCCAATCTCAAATATCTGATCAAAAGACTTCTACAAGCAATTTTAAACATCTCAATAGAGTCATTGCTCAGATAACCTAAACTATCTTGTCAGAAGGCACGCACGGCCAAACTCAAGCATCTGGTAGGAAAAGTTCAATTGCCAATCTCATGTACCTCTGGTTAGAAAGAAACTACAACCAACTTCACCACCTGAGGAGAAGACATCTACTGGCACATCCACAACCATCTAGCAAGAGAACGCCTACGGACATTGTCAGCCATCTACAGAAGATGTCTACAAGCAATCTGAAACATCTGTTTAACAATCTAGTCAGAGAGCATCCAGATCCAATCACATTCAACTCTTAGGATCTACAGACAACCTAAGACGTCTAATCAAAGCTCGTCTAGAACAATCTCAAACATCTGCACAGGTGAAGTCAACAGCCAATCTCAAGTATCTAATCAGAAGACTTCCACAAGCAGGGCAATGTTAAGCACCCTGAATAGAGGCATACACAGTCAGCCTCAATTAGCTTGTCAGAACGCACGCACGGCCAAACGCAAGCACCTTGTAGGAAAAGTGCTATTATCAATCTCAGGTACCTGATCAAAAGAAATCTGCGGGGAACAAATTATATAGTAAGGTGACATTGATTCACCCAAGCTTGGTAAAACGGCACCTACACGTAATCTAAAACATTCACTGATACCACAGGTCTGAAGACACCTTCATTCATTCCAAAACATCTAGTTAAAACCTAAAGACAAAATTAAACGTCTCATCTGAACTCAACTAGTCAAACTGAAAAATCTGGGCAGATGCAGTCTACTGCTAGGTTCACTCATCTAGTCAAAAGACTTCTACCGGCAATTTTAAGCATCTCAATAGAGACATTGCGCAGATAACCTTGTAGGAAAAGTTCTATTGTCAATCTTAGGTACCTACTCAAAAGAAATCTACAGGGAACTCATTATATAGTAAGGTGACATTGATTCACCCAAGCTTGGTAAAACGGCACCTACACGTAATCTAAAACATTCACTGATACCACAGGTCTGAAGACACCTTCATCAATTCCAAAACATCTAGTTAAAACGTAAAGACAAACTTAAACGTCTCATCTGAACTCAACTAGTCAAACTGAAAAATCTGGACAGATGCAGTCTACTGTTAGGTTCAGGCATCTGGTCAAAAGACTTCTACCGGCAATTTTAAGCATCTCAATAGAGACATTGCGCAGATAACCTAATTTAGCTTATCAGAAGGCACGCACGGCTAAACGCAAACACCTGGCAGGAAAAGTTCAATTTTCAATTTCATATGCCTGATCAAAAGAAATCTGCGGGGAAGCAATTATATAGTAAGGTGACATTGATTCACCCAAGCTTGGTAAAACGGCACCTACACGTAATCTAAAACATTCACTGATACCACAGGTCTGAAGACACCTTCATCCATTCCAAAACATCTAGTTAAAACGTAAAGACAAACTTAAACGTCTCATCTGATCTCAACTAGTCAAACTGAAAAATCTGGACAGATGCAGTCTACTGCTAGGTTCAGTCATCTGGTCAAAAGACTTCTACCGGCAATTTTAAGCATCTCAATAGAGACATTGCGTAGATAACCTAAATTAGCTTATCAGAAGGGACGCACGGCTAAATGCAAGCACGTGGCAGGAAAAGTTCAATTCCCAATCTCATGTACTTCTGCTCAGAAAGAAACTACAACCAACTTCACCACCTGATGAGAAGACATCTACTGATTTATCTACAGCTATCTAGCAAGAGAACGCCTACGGACAATCTTAGGCATCTACAACAGAAGATGTCTACAAGCATTCTGAAACATCTGCTTAACAATCTGTCAGAGGGCATCCACATCCAATTACATTCATCTGTTAGGATCTACAGACAACTTAAGACGTCTAATAAGAGGTCGTTTTAGAACAATCTCAAACATCTGCACAGGTGAAATCGATAGCCAATCAAAAGGCTTCCACAAGCAGGGTAATGTTAAGCACCTGAATACAGGCATACACAGACTGCCTCAATTAGCTTGTCAGAACGCATGCATGGTCAACCGCAAGCATCTGGTCGGAAAAGTTCTATTGTCAATGTCAGGTACCTGATCAAAAGAAATCTGCTGGGAACTCAATATATAGTAAGGTGACAAAGATTCGGGCAAGCTTGGTAAAACGGCACCTACATGCAAACTAAAACATTTACTGTTACTACAGGTCCGAAGACACGTTCATCCATTCCAAATCATCTAGTAAAACCTAAAGACAAACTTAAACGTCTAGGCAGAACTCAACTAGTCAAACTGAAGAATCTGGCTAGATGCAGTCTACTGCTAGCTTGTCAGAAGACACGCACGGCCAAACGCAAACATCTGGTAGGAAAAGTTCAAATTGCCAATCTCATGTACCTCTGGTCAGAATAAAGTAAAAGACTTCTACCGGCAATTTTAAGCATCTCAATAGAGACATTGCGCAGATAACCTTGTAGGAAAAGTTCTATTGTCAATCTTAGGTACCTACTCAAAAGAAATCTACAGGGACCTCATTATATAGTAAGGTGACATTGATTCACCCAAGCTTGGTAAAACGGCACCTAAACGTAATCTAAAACATTCACTGATTCCACAGGTCTGAAGACACCTTCATCCATTCCAAAACATCTAGTTAAAACGTAAAGACAAACTTAAACGTCTCATCTGAACTCAACTAGTCAAACTGAAAAATCTGGACAGATGCAGTCTACTGCTAGGTTCAGGCATCTGGTCAAAAGACTTCTACCGGCAATTTTAATCATCTCAATAGAGACATTGCGCAGATAACCTAAATTAGCTAATCAGTAGGCACGCACGGCTAAACGCAAGCACCTGACAGGAAAAGTTCAATTCCCTATCCCATGTACTTCTGGTCAGAAAGAAACTACAACCGTTTTCACCACCTGATGAGAAGACATCTACTGGCAAATCTACAAGCATCTAGCAAGAGAACGCCTTCGGACTATCTCAGCCATCTACAGAAGACGCCTACAAGCGATCTGAAACACTCTGCTTAACAATCTAGTCAGAGGGCATCCGAATCCAATCACATTCAACTGCAGGATCTACAGAGCAACCTAAGACGTCTAATCGAAACTCGCCAGAACAATCCTGACATCTGCACGGGTAAAGTCGACAGAGAAATCTCAAATATCTAATCACAAGACTTGCGCAACAGAGCAATGTTAAGCACCTGAATAGAGGCATACAGTCAGCCTCAATTAGCTTGTCAGCACGCACGCACGGCCAAACACAAGCGCCTTGTAGGAAAAGTTCTATTGTCAATCTCAGGTATTTGATCAAATGAAGTCTGCAGGGAAGCAATTATATAGTAAGGTTACATGGATTCAGGCAAGTTTGGTAAAAGACACCTACAAGCAATCTACTAATACCTCAGGTCTGAAGACACCTTCATCCATTCCAAAACATCTAGTTAAAACGTAAAGACAAACTTAAACGTCTCATCTGATCTCAACTAGTCAAACTGAAAAATCTGGACAGATGCAGTCTACTGTTAGGTTCAGGCATCTGGTCAAAAGACTTCTACCGGCAATTTTAAGCATCTCAATAGAGACATTGCGCAGATAACCTTGTAGGAAAAGTTCTATTGTCAATCTTAGGTACCTACTCAAAAGAAATCTACAGGGAACTCATTATATAGTAAGGTGACATTGATTCACCCAAGCTTGGTAAAACGGCACCTACACGTAATCTAAAACATTCACTGATACCACGGGTCTGAAGACACCTTCATCAATTCCAAAACATCTAGTTAAAACGTAAAGACAAACTTAAACGTCTCATCTGAACTCAACTAGTCAAACTGAAAAATCTGGACAGATGCAGTCTACTGTTAAGTTCAGGCATCTGGTCAAAAGACTTCTACCGGCAATTTTAAGCATCTCAATAGAGTCATTGCTCAGATAACCTAAACTATCTTGTCAGAAGGCACGCACGGCCAAACTCAAGCATCTGGTAGGAAAAGTTCAATTGCCAATCTCATGTACCTCTGGTTAGAAAGAAACTACAACCAACTTCACCACCTGAGGAGAAGACATCTACTGGCACATCCACAACCATCTAGCAAGAGACCGCCTACGGACATTGTCAGCCATCTACAGAAGATGTCTACAAGCAATCTGAAACATCTGTTTAACAATCTAGTCAGACAGCATCCAGATCCAATCACATTCAACTCTTAGGATCTACAGACAACCTAAGACGTCTAATCAAAGCTCGTCTAGAACAATCTCAAACATCTGCACAGGTGAAGTCAACAGCCAATCTCAAGTATCTAATCAGAAGACTTCCACAAGCAGGGCAATGTTAAGCACCCTGAATAGAGGCATACACAGTCAGCCTCAATTAGCTTGTCAGAACGCACGCACGGCCAAACGCAAGCACCTTGTAGGAAAAGTGCTATTATCAATCTCAGGTACCTGATCAAAAGAAATCTGCAGGGAACTAATTATATAGTAAGGTGACATTGATTCACCCAAGCTTGGTAAAACGGCACCTACACGTAATCTAAAACATTCACTGATACCACAGGTCTGAAGACACCTTCATTCATTCCAAAACATCTAGTTAAAACCTAAAGACAAAATTAAACGTCTCATCTGAACTCAACTAGTCAAACTGAAAAATCTGGGCAGATGCAGTCTACTGCTAGGTTCACTCATCTAGTCAAAAGACTTCTACCGGCAATTTTAAGCATCTCAATAGAGACATTGCGCAGATAACCTTGTAGGAAAAGTTCTATTGTCAATCTTAGGTACCGACTCAAAAGAAATCTACAGGGAACTCATTATATAGTAAGGTGACATTGATTCACCCAAGCTTGGTAAAACGGCACCTACACGTAATCTAAAACATTCACTGATACCACAGGTCTGAAGACACCTTCATCAATTCCAAAACATCTAGTTAAAACGTAAAGACAAACTTAAACGTCTCATCTGAACTAAACTAGTCAAACTGAAAAATCTGGACAGATGCAGTCTACTGCTAGGTTCAGGCATCTGGTCAAAAGACTTCTACCGGCAATTTTAAGCATCTCAATAGAGACATTGCGCAGATAACCTAATTTAGCTTATCAGAAGGCACGCACGGCTAAACGCAAACACCTGGCAGGAAAAGTTCAATTTTCAATTTCATATGCCTGATCAAAAGAAATCTGCGGGGAAGCAATTATATAGTAAGGTGACATTGATTCACCCAAGCTTGGTAAAACGGCACCTACACGTAATCTAAAACATTCACTGATACCACAGGTCTGAAGACACCTTCATCCATTCCAAAACATCTAGTTAAAACGTAAAGACAAACTTAAACGTCTCATCTGAACTCAACTAGTCAAACTGAAAAATCTGGACTTATGCAGTCTACTGCTAGGTTCAGGCATCTGGTCAAAAGACTTCTACCGGCAATTTTAAGCATCTCAATAGAGACATTGCGCAGATAACCTTGTAGGAAAAGTTCTATTGTCAATCTTAGGTACCTGCTCAAAAGAAATCTACAGGGACCTCATTATATAGTAAGGTGACATTGATTCACCCAAGCTTGGTAAAACGGCACCTACACGTAATCTAAAACATTTACTGATACCACAGGTCTGAAGACACCTTCATCAATTCCAAAACATCTAGTTAAAACGTAAAGACAAACTTAAACGTCTCATCTGAACTCAACTAGTCAAACTGAAAAATCTGGACAGATGCAGTCTACTGTTAGGTTCAGGCATCTGGTCAAAAGACTTCTACCGGCAATTTTAATCATCTCAATAGAGACATTGCGCAGATAACCTTGGAAAAGTTCTGTGTCAATCTTAGGTACCTACTCAAAGAAATCTGCGGGGAAGCAATTATATAGTAAGGTGACATTGATTCACCCAAGCTTGGTAAAACGGCACCTACACGTAATCTAAAACATTCACTGATACCACAGGTCTGAAGACACCTTCATCCATTCCAAAACATCTAGTTAAAACGTAAAGACAAACTTAAACGTCTCATCTGAACTCAACTAGTCAAACTGAAAAATCTGGACAGATGCAGTCTACTGCTAGGTTCAGGCATCTGGTCAAAAGACTTCTACCGGCAATTTTAATCATCTCAATAGAGACATTGCGCAGATAACCTAAATTAGCTAATCAGTAGGCACGCACGGCTAAACGCAAGCACCTGACAGGAAAAGTTCAAGTCCCAATCCCATGTACTTCTGGTCAGAAAGAAACTACAACCGTTTTCACCACCTGATGAGAAGACATCTACTGGCAAATCTACAAGCATCTAGCAAGAGAACGCCTTCGGACTATCTCAGCCATCTACAGAAGACGCCTACAAGCAATCTGAAACACTCTGCTTAACAATCTAGTCAGAGGGCATCCAGATCCCATCACATTCAACTCTTAGGATCTACAGACAACCTAAGACGTCTAATCAAAGCTCGTCTAGAACAATCTCAAACATCTGCACAGGTGAAGTCGACAGCCAATCTCAAATATCTAATCACAAGACTTGCGCAAGCAGGGCAATGTTAAGCACCCTGAATAGAGGTATACACAGTCAGCCTCAATTAAATTGTCAGCACGCACGCACGGCCAAACGCAAGCAGCTTGTAGGAAAAGTGCTATTGTCAATGTCAGGTATTTGATCAAAGAAAATCTGCAGGGAAGCAATTATATAGTAAAGTTACATGGATTCAGGCAAGTTTGGTAAAAAGACACCTACAAGCAATCTACTAATACCTCAGGTCTGAAGACAACTTCATCCATTCCAAAACATCTAGTTAAAACCTAAAGACAAACTTAAACGTCTCATCTGAACTCAACTAGTCAAACTGAAAAATCTGGACAGATGCAGTCTACTGCTAGGTTCAGGCATCTGGTCAAAAGACTTCTACCGGCAATTTTAATCATCTCAATAGAGACATTGCGCAGATAACCTAAATTAGCTAATCAGTAGGCACGCACGGCTAAACGCAAGCACCTGACAGGAAAAGTTCAATTCCCAATCTCATGTACTTCCGGTCAGAAAGAAACTACAACCGTTTTCACCACCTGATGAGAAGACATCTACTGGCAAATCTACAAGCATCTAGCAAGAGAACGCCTTCGGACTATCTCAGCCATCTACAGAAGACGCCTACAAGCAATCTGAAACACTCTGCTTAACAATCTAGTCAGAGGGCATCCAGATCCAATCACATTCAACTCTTAGGATCTACAGACAACCTAAGACGTCTAATCAGAGCTCGCCCAGAACAATCTCAAACATCTGCACAGGTAAAGTCGATAGAGAAATCTCAAATATCTAATCACAAGACTTGCGCAAGCAGGGCAATGTTAAGCACCCTGAATAGAGGCATACACAGTCAGCCTCAATTAGCTTGTCAGCACGCACGCACGGCCAAACGCAAGCGCCTTGTAGGAAAAGTGCTATTGTCAGTCTCAGGTATTTGATCAAAGAAAATCTGCAGGGAAGCAATTATATAGTAAGGTTACATGGATTCAGGCAAGTTTGGTAAAAGACACCTACAAGCAATCTACTAATACCACAGGTCTGAAGACACCTTTATCCATTCCAAAACATCTAGTTAAAACGTAAAGACAAACTTAAACGTCTCATCTGATCTCAACTAGTCAAACTGAAAAATCTGGACAGATGCAGTCTACTGCTAGGTTCAGTCATCTGGTCAAAAGACTTCTACCGGCAATTTTAAGCATCTCAATAGAGACATTGCGTAGATAACCTAAATTAGCTTATCAGAAGGGACGCACGGCTAAATGCAAGCACGTGGCAGGAAAAGTTCAATTCCCAACCTCATGTACTTCTGGTCAGAAAGAATCTACAACCATCTTCACCGCCTGATGAGAAGACATCTACTGATTCATCTACAACCATCTAGCAAGAGAACGCCTACGGACAATGTCAGCCATCTACAGAAGACGCCTACAAGCAATCTGAAACACTCTGCTTAACAATCTAGTCAGAGGGCATCCAGATCCCATCACATTCAACTCTTAGGATCTACAGACAACCTAAGACGTCTAATCAAAGCTCGTCTAGAACAATCTCAAACATCTGCACAGGTGAAGTCGACAGCCAATCTCAAGTATCTAATCAGAAGACTTCCACAAGCAGCACAATGTTAAGCACCTGAATACAGGCATACACAGACAGCCTCAATTAGCTTGTCAGCACGCACGCACGGCCAAACGCAAGCACCTTGTAGGAAAAGTGCTATTGTCAATCTCAGGTATTTGATCAAAGGAAGTCTGCAGGGAAGCAATTATATAGTAAGGTTACATGGATTCAGGCAAGTTTGGTAAAAGACATCTACAAGCAATCTACTAATACCACAGGTCTGAAGACACCTTCATTCATTCCAAAACATCTAGTTAAAACCTAAAGACAAAATTAAACGTCTCATCTGAACTCAACTAGTCAAACTGAAAAATCTGGGCAGATGCAGTCTACTGCTAGGTTCACTCATCTAGTCAAAAGACTTCTACCGGCAATTTTAAGCATCTCAATAGAGACATTGCGCAGATAACCTTGTAGGAAAAGTTCTATTGTCAATCTTAGGTACCTACTCAAAAGAAATCTACAGGGAACTCATTATATAGTAAGGTGACATTGATTCACCCAAGCTTGGTAAAACGGCACCTACACGTAATCTAAAACATTCACTGATACCACAGGTCTGAAGACACCTTCATCAATTCCAAAACATCTAGTTAAAACGTAAAGACAAACTTAAACGTCTCATCTGAACTCAACTAGTCAAACTGAAAAATCTGGACAGATGCAGTCTACTGTTAGGTTCAGGCATCTGGTCAAAAGACTTCTACCGGCAATTTTAAGCATCTCAATAGAGACATTGCGCAGATAACCTAATTTAGCTTATCAGAAGGCACGCACGGCTAAACGCAAACACCTGGCAGGAAAAGTTCAATTTTCAATTTCATATGCCTGATCAAAAGAAATCTGCGGGGAAGCAATTATATAGTAAGGTGACATTGATTCACCCAAGCTTGGTAAAACGGCACCTACACGTAATCTAAAACATTCACTGATACCACAGGTCTGAAGACACCTTCATCCATTCCAAAACATCTAGTTAAAACGTAAAGACAAACTTAAACGTCTCATCTGAACTCAACTAGTCAAACTGAAAAATCTGGACAGATGCAGTCTACTGCTAGGTTCAGGCATCTGGTCAAAAGACTTCTACCGGCAATTTTAATCATCTCAATAGAGACATTGCGCAGATAACCTAAATTAGCTAATCAGTAGGCACGCACGGCTAAACGCAAGCACCTGACAGGAAAAGTTCAATTCCCAATCCCACGTACTTCTGGTCAGAAAGAAACTACAACCGTTTTCACCACCTGATGAGAAGACATCTACTGGCAAATCTACAAGCATCTAGCAAGAGAACGGCTTCGGACTATCTCAGCCATCTACAGAAGACGCCTACAAGCAATCTGAAACACTCTGCTTAACAATCTAGTCAGAGGGCATCCAGATCCAATCACATTCAACTCTTAGGATCTACAGACAACCTGAGACGTCTAATCAGAGCTCGCCCAGAACAATCACAAACATCTGCACAGGTAAAGTCGACAGAGAAATCTCAAATATCTAATCACAAGACTTGCGCAAGCAGGGCAATGTTAAGCACCCTGAATAGAGGCATACACAGTCAGCCTCAATTAGCTTGTCAGCACGCACGCACGGCCAAACGCAAGCGCCTTGTAGGAAAAGTGCTATTGTCAATCTCAGGTATTTGATCAAAGAAAATCTGCAGGGAAGCAATTATATAGTAAGGTTACATGGATTCAGGCAAGTTTGGTAAAAGACACCTACAAGCAATCTACTAATACCTCAGGTCTGAAGACACCTTCATCCATTCCAAAACATCTAGTTAAAACGTAAAGACAAACTTAAACGTCTCATCTGATCTCAACTAGTCAAACTGGAAAATCTGGACAGATGCAGTCTACTGCTAGGTTCAGTCATCTGGTCAAAAGACTTCTACCGGCAATTTTAAGCATCTCAATAGAGACATTGCGTAGATAACCTAAATTAGCTTATCAGAAGGGACGCACGGCTAAATGCAAGCACGTGGCAGGAAAAGTTCAATTCCCAATCTCATGTACTTCTGGTCAGAAAGAATCTACAATCATCTTCACCGCCTGATGAGAAGACATCTACTGATTCATCTACAACCATCTAGCAAGAGAACGCCTACGGACAATGTCAGCCATCTACAGAAGACGCCTACAAGCAATCTGAAACACTCTGCTTAACAATCTAGTCAGAGGGCATCCAGATCCCATCACATTCAACTCTTAGGATCTACAGACAAC
>JAQGDQ010000158.1:0-26894 GCA_030141605.1 Tubiluchus corallicola
TTTTGATAAAGAACCTCACTAGGTATGTAATATATACAACTAATAACTCATGAAGTTGTAACACACAAAAGCATTGGGTTATAAAAAGGGCAGCACGTTAATGGACATGCGTATATCGTGACATATTTGTATAGACAGAATTTCCGTCTAACTACGTGGATATACCCTTTTGCACAAGATTTGCTAACTATGGTATTGCTTTACCGTTTTGTACAAGACTTGACAATTATGGTATTGATATACAGTTTTGCACAAGATTTGCCAACTATGGTATTGATATACCGTTTTGCACAAGATTTGCCAATTATGGTATTGATATACCGTCGTGCGTTTTTGATATTTAAAGCATATCTAAGGAAAAGAGGTGACACGTAAATATTTAACAGCTGCAATGACACTATATTTTAAAACGTTTTGGTAGTTTTTTAAGTGCGTGACAATTAAAAGAATTATTTATTAGTTATCCAGGGAGTATTTTTATCTTTATAATTACAATGTTTATCCTTAACTATTGAAAAATGAGTATATCTAGCCTTTCCAATAAATTTATTAAAAATTTGATAATCAACACGAACATTCAGATAGCTTAAATGGTTAGTAAAATCAACGTTTCCCAGTTAATGTGCAAGTTATAAAATGCTTTCGTCTGGCATTTTCATATACTCATATATTTAATTGGTTTGCTTTCCTGCGTTTAGGGATATTTAAGTTCAAAAGTAACAAAATGAGATATGTGATCAGAAAACTGATTGTAAAGATACCGGTGGCACTGAAATGGCTGAAAAATCAAAGTAATTGGTAAGCCAAATTGGTAAATCAAAGTAAGCCCAATTTTGGTATTTGACTCTTCTCTCAACCTGCACATTCGTTGCTTGTAAACTAGGCAGCCATTATCTCCGTGCCCACACAACGTCAACACTCGTGTCCTCAATGTCCGACGTACGTCAGCGTCTCTGAACAGAAATGACAGCCACGCATGTCGCAAATCAAGGTTGAGAGTAATAGTCGAGTAGTCATACCGTGTGTTTTACGACCGAAGGTCAGACTAATCAGGTAATTGCTGGGTGACCACCAGGTTTAAGTTTAATCTTAGTCTTGGATCAGCCTTAATAACAAGCAAGGTTCTGGATTCATTCAGATTAAGTATACCTAGTTCAGTGCTGGATTATGACTTCCCGAGTGCTCAGGTGTATACTTAGTTCAGTACTGTATTATGACTTCCCGAGTGCTGAGGTGTATACTTAGTTCAGTGCTGGATTATGACTTTCCGAGTGCTGAGGTGTATACTTAGTTCAGTGCTGGATTATGACTTCTCGAGTGCTGAGGTGTATACCTAGTTCAGTGCTGGATTACGACTTCCCGAGTGCTGAGGTGTATACCTAGTTCAGTGCTGGATTATGACTTCCCGAGTGCTGAGGTGTATACCTAGTTCGGTGCTGGATTACGACTTCCCGAGCGCTGAGGTGTATACTTAGTTCAGTGCTGGATTACGACTTCCCGAGTGCTGAGGTGTATACTTAGTTCAGTGCTGTACTATGACTTCCCGAGTGCTCAGGTGTATACTTAGTTCAGTGCTGGATTATGACTTCTTGAGTGCTGAGGTGTATACTTAGTTCAGTGCTGGATTATGACTTCCCGAGTGCTGAGGTGTATACCTAGTTCAGTGCTGGATTATGACTTCCCGAGTGCTGAGGTGTATACCTAGTTCGGTGCTGGATTACGACTTCCCGAGCGCTGAGGTGTATACTTAGTTCAGTGCTGTACTATGACTTCCCGAGCGCTGAGGTGTATACTTAGTTCAGTGCTGTACTATGACTTCCCGAGTGCTCAGGTGTATACTTAGTTCAGTGCTGGATTATGACTTCTCGAGTGCTGAGGTGTATACCTAGTTCGGTGCTGGATTATGACTTCCCGAGTGCTCAGGTGTATACTTAGTTCAGTGCTGGATTATGACTTCTCGAGTGCTGAGGTGTATACCTAGTTCAGTGCTGGATTATGACTTCCCGAGTGCTCAGGTGTATACTTAGTTCAGTACTGGATTATGACTTCTCGAGTGCTGAGGTGTATACCTAGTTCAGTGCTGGATTATGACTTCCCGAGTGCTCAGGTGTATACTTAATTCAGTGCTGGATTATGACTTCCCGAGTGCTGAGGTGTATACTTAGTTCAGTGCTGGATTATGACTTCTCGAGTGCTGAGGTGTATACCTAGTTCAGTGCTGGATTATGACTTCCCGAGTGCTGAGGTGTATACCTGGTTCAGTGCTGGATTATGGTTTCCCGAGTGCTGAGGTGTATACCTAGTTCAGTGCTGGATTATGACTTCTCGAGTGCTGAGGCATATACCTGGTTCGGTGCTGGATTATGACTTCCGGAGTGCTGAGGTGTATACCTAGTTCGGTGCTGGATTATGACTTCCCGAGTGCTGAGGTGTATACCTAGTTCAGTGCTGGATTATGACTTCCCGAGTGCTCAGGTGTATACCTAGTTCGGTGCTGGATTATGACTTCCCGAGTGCTGAGGCGTATACCTAGTTCAGTGCTGGATTATGACTTCCGGAGTGCTGAAGTGCATACCTAGCTCAGTGCTGGATTATGACTTCCGGAGTGCTGAGGTGTATACCTAGTTCGGTGCTGGATTATGACTTCCCGAGTGCTGAGGTGTATACCTAGTTCAGTGCTGGATTATGACTTCCCGAGTGCTCAGGTGTATACCTAGTTCGGTGCTGGATTATGACTTCCCGAGTGCTGAGGCGTATACCTAGTTCAGTGCTGGATTATGACTTCCGGAGTGCTGAAGTGCATACCTAGCTCAGTGCTGGATTATGACTTCCGGAGTGCTGAGGTGTATACCTAGTTCAGTGCTGGATTATGACTTCCGGAGTGCTGAGGCGTATAAAACGTGAACTCCAAATCCGTAATTATGCAAGAAAGTGCCCTATAAAGCGCCCCTAATTGCACGTGAAGGCATAAAGTTATTGCTTGTCCGTTCCGTTTCTGACCGGACTAACAATAAAATGGTTACTCTTCTAGTGAGCTATAAGTTCTGGTTTCGCCATAATATTTCAGATTGAATATGCCCGTCACAGAGAGCTGAAGTGTCTAAAAATGTTGTATTAACTGCAGATACCTAATGAAGTAATCTTGTAATATGCACAGAAAACCTTTCTTAACTGTATGCATAATCTAAAGTACATTAACCATTTTTGCCTAATCAAATAAGAAAATACTTACACTTCGTCTTCGTTGATAAAAAATCTAAAATCGTTTCCATCAATGAAAAGCAGGATATCGTTGGTGAATTGATCCGTGTCGTCATTAGCGTAGGAGATCAATGCTTGGTCATCTACGTTAGGATCTGGTTTCACCCACTGAAAGTATATTTAAACTATTAATATATGTAGCAACTGATAGCATATTGCTAAAAAGTCAACTTCTCTACACTTTTACTTCTTCTGCAAGTTTTAGTATGATGCTTTTGTACTTTGTCCATGACAATACACGTACAGCCTGACCAAACTCAAATGTTTTCTAGTGAGTGTTTGGAGGAAACAGCGCAGTAGAACTATGGCGACAAGCTGAAATTTTCTGATTAAATCACAATGAAATGCGGTTGAAAGTTACGTCATGCTAAAGAAATTATACTACACGGAATAATTGTTGAAAGTGTTGGCGATTAATTAAAGTTCGGATCCTTGCGAGGACGTGGCTTTCCATGCGGACGCAGTGGAAACGACAAGGGCGTAAAACAATGATTTGCAAAGGCGCGCTGTAACATAAAAATTTTTCCGCGGGAGTCATACAGAATAAATCCGTATCTGCACGTGTCTGTGCGGACGCAGTGGAAGCGCGGCCTTATAAGCCTTTTCACAGTTTCGTTGTGCTCACGCATAGTTGCTGTAGGTCAAAGGTTAAGTGTACCTCAGCAACGCGTCTTAACAACAACCGTCACGTGACATGTATGTAAAACAAAGACGTTTCCCACATCAGTTCAGTAACTTTAGTTGGTTCACGCAAATTTTACTTAATTAGTTTGTGCGCAGAACAAGCTACGGAACACGTTGTTGGGAACTTGTTGCTTGGAAAAAAGAAAAAATGAACTAGGTAAATTTCTAGCAACCTGTTAAAACTATCAGTATTACAATAGCTTTGGCTGCGAAACGTTGTCAAGTGTACTGGAATGCGTTGTCTAGTACACTTAATCTTTGACCTTTTCATGGTCATCATCAATCGCTGGAACTGTGCAAAGTCTTCTGCAGACACAAATAGAAGCATGCTATGCAAAATGCTCAAGTTTACCAGGCTGGAAGCTTCGAATAAACTTGTTATTTTGTTAAAAATGAACCTGGACTTTTGCATTATGGCACCATAATGAAGTCAAAATACAACCAGTAGGCGATTGTTTTTCACAAGGTCAGAAACTGAAGATTTTGCCAGGTGGCGTTGTTTTATCACCCAGAGCTCTTCAATTGGTGAGTTTGATAAGCCTCAATTGTCGAAGTTATAGAAAGAATGAGAAACGTCAAATGACCTTGATCCTTTCACTTACGTACACCTAATTTGCTGCACAAAACTTACTGTAGATATTCAACCCGTAAATTACATTACTTCCAGGGCTGCAATTCTCAAGCCATTAGAACAAAAGGCTATAGCAGAATACAACAAATACTTATTGTGTCCAAGATCGCAGGCGCGCTACACAGTTGTTTCAATCAACCTTCAAGGTACCAGCAAAACAAGTCTGAGGACTCTAGCTCTTGTACTTTTCTAATTACTGACACAACCATGGTTTATCGGGTGACTTAACACGTCATTAATATCACGTGACTTGACATCACTCCCTTTCTGAAAAATACTTAATCCGCATGTACCTAATCCTATTAAGAAGACTGATGAAGCCTTTCTTCCTAATTTTCATTGTTTGGCTCCAATCATGCATTCCTTTAAAAAGCCACAGGTCCACAGCTATATGACAATACCTCAGTATATAAGAAAAAAATTGAATTTAACTCGGAGTATATGGAAGTTGTAAAATGAATAAAAAAATTAACTTTGACTCCTCACCTGTATCAGGCCCTTAAGGAGTATCGGTTTTTTTAAAGCACAGATGCACGTTTGCACAGCTACATCCAAAAACTTGTGAAAAAATTTCTAATTGAATCAAAGTCTAGAAAGAGATGCTGTTCAAAATAACTGACTAACGCCCTGATTTTCATAGTCTGGCACCTAAGTCGGGCCCTTTAAGAATCTCAGTTTAAAAAACAGGTACATATCTAACCCACGTACCTAAGTACCTGTGTAAAAACTTTCACTTTAAAAAAGCCCTCGGAGGCGATGCTGTTCAAAGAAAAACTGACCGATCTTGATCTTTTGACTGAAGAGGTCAATAGGCTGTCGTCATCTCCCCACTCAGGGCTACCCACCCTGCGAGTTTTGTGATCCCAGCTTGCACATTTTTGGGGTGATTAAGCAAAATGCTGGGCATAAAGAGCTTGATATGTGCAGTGAAATTCAAGAAGATTTGGCTATGGAAAATCTTAGAGGAAAACAGGACGATTTTTAACATCCTACCCCATTTTGAAGTAGAGTGAAAAGCACACATTTTAACAACTATAATAATACCAACACGTTTTTGATGATTAAATAATAGATTAAACATTTAATCAACGGCGGCGGAAGCCTAACTAATGATGACATCCTAAACATAATTTTCAACAGCAAAAATATTCCATGAGGGTGTTTGCGAAAGCGAAAGTTCAGTGGTACTGTGCAGCATTTAATGTGATTCACCAAAACTCATGGAATATTTTTAAGTTTTAAGTTTAAAATTTTTAAGTTTTAAGTTCAAAATTTTAACGTAAATTTAACACTCTACCTACTCACTCGAATGTGTGAATTACAACACAACCGAACAGAGTCTGAACTGAGAGGTACATTGCCAGTTTTCGTGCAACACATTTCATAGATGCATGAGCTGGTACCCATCTAACTAGTGAATGGCAAAATTTATGTAACAGCGAAAAACTAGTGGCACAAGCGCAAAATTACGTTTATGTGGCAATAATTCTTTCACGCAAGCCATTCTTGAAAAAATACTTTATATTTTATAGATTAGATTGTATTGAGCTGTTATTTGATATTGGGTCCGGTTTTTCTTTATTTGTATTTGCATAAGTCCTATATTACCCGTATATCAGCTTATTTCTAATGCACTGTTTCTTCTGCAACCCCAGGTATTATGAATTCTTAAAGATAGTGAAAGTCACTAGCTTAGTTATTATTCTACAATAATAAGAACGTGGGTGAGCATCGAACGTTCGAGTTCGATTCGAACGAGTTTTATTTAGTTCGAATTCGATTCGAACCTAAAACTATAGATTCGAAAAATTCAGCACTTCAACCACATACGTTCTTTATCAGTAAAACGTTTGAAACGTCACGCAATTAGCGTGATTAACTGTGATTTCTGCGTCCAATTTTTAAACAAATTATTAGTGCTTTCACTGCAGATCAAATCGAGTAATATGCATGATCTTTGTAATTTTTGTTGGTGGTTCAAAAACTTGTTCGAAAATCTTTCGATCTCAATTCGAATTCGATTGTAATTCGAAATACTGAAGTTTGGTTCGATTCTGATTCGAAAGTCACAAATTCGATTCGATTCGAATTAGCTTTCTAATAGAGAATGCTCATACCTAATGAAAACGTGTGGCCATAGTGTTAATAACATCAATCCGAAATCTAAATTTTTGCAAAGCACAAAAAAGAATTTCGACTTAGCAGCTCCCATGCTACAGTCACCTACGAATTACCAAAACGGTGCAATCAAAATGTAAACCTGGTCTGTCAGCCCAAGCACCGACACGAGCCTGTTATTGTTGACCCTTATCGTCAGCAAACAAAATGTCTAAACTTCCCCTTTCGTTGTGACTTTCCTAACTTAGTAATCAGCAAAGTCACTTACTTGTATTAGTTTATTTAATAGTGTCCACTTTGGTATAAACCAAGGTCGTCTTATTTTTGGGCAGAAGAGACTTCATTGGTTGTTTTTGCTCAGCAATGCAATGTTATTATTGGCTGATCTAAATATGCTTGAATATGCGCCATAAATTATGACTTAAATGTGCTGACCTAAAACAACCAACGAAATCGCTTCCGCCTAAAAATAAGACGGCCTTGGTTTAAACTAATATAAGTAAGGTATGTTAAGTCGTCCGTTACATAAAAATACGTATAATTTAACCTCTTTACCGACTAAAAATTAACAAAGTGAAATAAAATAAGTAAAAAAAACTTTTTACTCAAAACACGGCCACAAGAATGTAGTCTTACCTGACATGACGTAAATTGTGTAATATCCTGTGTGGGCGTATTTAGTTTTATGTAATCAGTTGTCTGTTGAGCCGCAAATACGACCATGAAACCTTCGCAAGCCGTAAATGTCGCTGCAATTAAAAACGTCTATTTGAGATAGAAAACACATTGCCAAAATCATCAATAACGTTCAACATGGTCGTTATCTTTGTCATCTTTTATCATGACCATCATCATCGTTATGACTACAGTTGACGTGGTCATCACCACTACTGTCATAGTAATGTGCTTATTTTAATTCTGAGTCGGTTCGATGAGTGTACTATCTTTTAAGCATTGCGTTAAATGATGCAGTCGAATGTCTTTTCCAAATAAAAGTTTGTGCAGATGCAGAATTCCAAATGCAGCTTCATTTGTTGAGAAGTTAGTTCATAAATTGCCTTATATTCACTCACCATCGGTCAAAAGGTCCTGAGTGTCCAAAATATTCTCCCTTTTCATCGAATCCTTGTTGATTGCATTCCATTCTTCATAAAGAAGCTCCTGTAGTTTCCTATGGTGGTTCTCTTTTTCAATGAAATAACTTGCAGGCGAATAATAGTGCTTATCATGCGGTAAGAAATGTTTTTCAGAATGTGGCTGTGCATGACCTTCCTCTTCATACGTTTGTGGTTGTTGTCCCTGTTTTGGCCATACATGTTGGGGTTCAGGCCACACATTTTGACCACGAGCAGTCCGTGGTATTGTCTCTGTCAACTGCTGTTTTTTTGGCTGCCGAAAGTTGCTGGATTTCACATCTGAATAAGAGATACAAAACACAAGTGGAAGATCAGAACATTTTATTGTGAGAATATGAAAAACACTAATGTAAAATTAATAACGAATATAAGTGAACTAATTACCCGCTTTTAGCACACCACGAATCAAATTGTCCATGAAATTAGCATCTATATTACTCTATATTACATCTATATAACAAGAAAACGGCTACATGTCATTATTTTTAAATGTCGCATTCACCCTGTTATACTTATAATTAATTGACTCATGTCTAAACAGTGAAAGAATTTTTGATAATAGAAATGGTAGTTATTCTTTTTTAACCTAAAAAGTACCTAAGCGCATGCACACTTATTTTAACCACTCTGACAATAGTCGGAGTCTGGATAAAGCGTTTAGTGGGGTCTTTTCTCCTGTCTGTCTGTCTATCTGTCTGTCCGTCCGTCCGTCCGTCCGTCCGTCTGTCTGTCTGTCTCTCTGTCTGTCTGTCTGTCTGTCTATCTGTATGCCTCTCCAAATAATGAAATATAAAATAGGTGAAGTGACGAGCACAAACTTGGTAAAGGGAATCGGTCTGTGCAAAAGTTAGAAATCCATTGATTTTGAGTTCAAAAGCTCAAACATCGAAGACACAAGATAAAAAGTGACTATAAAAACAAAACAAACAAAATTAAACTTGAGACTGGTATAGGACCGGGCAAGACTTACGGAAAACCTACTAGCCCACTACGAACTACGGGCTTTTGCTTTTGCTGAAGGTCAATTCAAACACGTGACTCACAAAGGTCAAGATCAAAACAAACTTTCACATCACTCGAGTGCCTACTTGTGCTTTTGAATCTCCCCTGCACTCACCTTTTATATAATGGTCAAACTGTCCGATGGTCTTGGGCGATCTTGGTTGTTGATTACGCTGCCATGAATACGCATTTTCACGAACTTCTATACCTGTCACCCAATTTGTGCATGTCACAGTGCACAATGTCTAAAATATAATCTTTTATATTTCATACACGTGTTTATTATAATGGACGGGAAAGATTAGAAAAAATATTTAAACTTTGAAGTAACCAGTCAGTTGTATAGCTGAGAAGTTGATAATGGCAGAACAAGACAACTGAGTAACTCACTCACTCACTCACTCACTCACTCACTCACTCATCCGCTTTAATACCTCGTCGCTCCTCCATACAATCCATCTCTCACTATTTCACTCACTCACTCCCTCACACACTCACTCATCCGCTTTCATAGCTCGTCGTTCCTCCATACACTCCATCTCTCACTATTTCACTCACTCACTCCCTCACACACTCACTCACTCACTCACTCATCCGCTTTCATAGCTCGTCGCTCCTCCATACACTCCATCTCTCGCTATTTCACTCACTCACTCCCTCACACACTCACTCACTCACTCACTCATCTGCTTTCATAGCTCGTCGCTCCTCCATACACTCCATCTCTCACTATTTCACTCACTCACTCACTCATCCGCTTTCATAGCTCGTCGCTCCTCCATACACTCCATCTCTCACTATTTCACTCACTCACTCCCTCACACACTCACTCACTCATCCGCTTTAATACCTCGTCGCTCCTCCATACAATCCATCTCTCACTATTTCACTCACTCACTCACTCACTCACTCACTCACTCACTCACTCACTCACTCACTCACTCCCTCACACACTCACTCACACACTCACTCACTCACTCACTCATCCGCTTTCATAGCTCGTCGCTCTTCCATACACTCCATCTCTCGCTATTTCACTCACTCACTCACACACTCACGCAGTCACTCACTCACTCACTCACTCACTCACTCCCTCACACACTCACTCACTCACTCACTCATCCGCTTTAATACCTCGTCGCTCCTCCATACACTCCATCTCTCACTATTTCACTCACTCACTCACTCACTCACTCACACACTCACTCACTCACTCACTCACTCATCCGCTTTCATAGCTCATCGCTCTTCCATACACTCTATCTCTCACTATTTCACTCACTCACTCACTCACTCCCTCAGACACTCATCCGCTTTCATACCTCGTCACTCTTCCATACAATCCATCTCTCGCTATTTCACTCACTCACTCACTCACTCACTCACACACTCACGCAGTCACTCACTCACTCACTCACTCCCTCACTCCCTCACACACTCACTCACTCACTCACTCATCCGCTTTCATAGCTCGTCGCTCCTCCATACACTCTATCTCTCACTATTTCACTCACCCCCTCCCACACACACTCACTCACTCCCTCACACACTCACTCACTCATCCGCTTTCATAGCTCGTCGCTCCTCCATACACTCTATCTCTCACTATTTCACTCACCCCCTCCCACACTCATTCGCTCAGTGCGGGACAGTCACAACCAATCTTGAGCTAACATATTTTGCTGTAATACATCCCAAATGTGCACACAGCTTGTATTTTAGAATGGATAAAAATGATAAATATATATTATATATATTTATATAAATATTGCTGAAAGTAAGTGTAAAAAATACTTATTTCTGAAATTAAATGTATGTGGCGCAAGATTTTGTTTGAACTCAGCTATATATTTTGTAAGAATGTGCAGCTGTAGCTTTTCTTATAGCATATTATATCCTTATATTAGATATTTATATTTATGTGCATGTGTGTCTTCATTCATTTATTTTTCTCTTTCTTAGTGTACTTTTATTTAAAATTTATGTTATGCCTTTTTGCTAAAAACTTATGTTTAATAATAGAGAAAATTAAATCATTCACTAATTCATTTACCCACCCACTTAGTCGCTTACTCATTCGCTCATTCATTCAATCACGCACCCCTTCATTCTTTTGCTTTATTCTACAAGTCAGTTGGTGAGTCGGTAACGAGTGAGTTAAAGAATGAGTGAACGACTGATAGGATAAGTATAACATAGTTTTAACCAGATAACAAGATGTAATAAAAATCGCTTATTATATATATATAGGTTTCATTACAACTGTAAGCTTTCGTTGAATCGACATAGTAAATCTATTTAACGTAGCTTGAAGCGTTGATGTAGTTTGTGTTGACTATCAAACATAAGATACGCTGATTGACTTAATGAATCAAACACATTCATGGATACTAGTTTTATGAACCAGACAGGATATAAGATATGTAAAGAGGAGTTAAATATATACATATCTTATATCCTGTCTGGTTCATAAAACTAATATTTATGAATGTGTTTGATTCATTAAGTCAATCAGCGTATCTTATGTTTGATAGTCAACATAAACTACATCAACGCTTCAATGTACGTTAAATAGATTTACTATGTCGATTCAACAAAAGTTTGCGGTTGTAATGAAACCTATTCACTTAGCGATCATTGTTAACTAAATACTTACCAAGATAACACCTGACAACAACATCATGCGTATTTAAGGTTTGTCTTTAACTGATAACAAAGTTACTAAGAATTATTCTTTTAGATTCTTTTGTATACAAACGCGACCCAAGTACACGTTTAGGACACCAGCTATTATGCTATTTCCTGATAGTTTTTAACATTTTTATACCGATGCAAGGTTGGTTTATGGACTAATGCATAACTAGGTAACAAATTTGTATGCAGTCTTCCGCTTGGGCTTAGGAAACGTTAAAATCGAAGCTCATCTAAACTCTTTTCAGTAAAGGTTTTTGTTTAGCAGTGCCCAGTACACCAACTGCTGATTCTTTAGATACCAAACAATAAGACTGCTCCCCAGTTGAACAATGGTGAACACCATCACGGGAAGTTAAACAACAATAGCACAAAGTTTGTCCAGTTGGCCACTGCTGATCTCACGCTAAGCCTATAATGAACCCGTATACACGTGTGTACTTTCAAATAACAGGCTATAAGATTAATTGTTAAAATATTGGAACAAAATCAACCAACAGATGCCGTAAAACATGAAACACGCAGTCACTCAATAATATGTATGTTATCACACTTTCTAATCAGTAGAATCACATTTTGTTTTCACTCATTAAAACAGCTGTGGGAAAGCAACCAAGCTTTAAAGGAAAGAACAAGACACTCTGTATTGTGGGTTTATTTTACTGTTATCACTTAAACTTAGAAAAATATAACAAAGAAATTTGCAATCTGCCAGTAAAGCACAGATATAAAATACACTATCTCTGAATAGAAATTTTCAGGCGCGGTAGTTGCCGCCATTCACTTTAAAATCATGACTTGGTAATTAGGAGACTTCGTGAATTTTCGTAAGCGCATCGTGGTTTTGCGTAAGCGCACGCAGCTTAAACTAATTCAAACTTCTGCAGCTTATCTAATGTTGACGCAAAACAAATATTACAAAATTTGCTATCTATTTTTTTTGTAAAAACTTATCATACTTTTGATGAAGATTGACGGTGCACTAGTTTTTCTGCAAGACGAATGACGTCATTAGAAGAAAAATGGGCATTGAAAATGGGAGCGCCCAAGCATGAACAGATCGCTACTTTAAAGTGATTTTACTAGTTACACGAGGTGTTTATTGTGGATTACTAAATGATTCTAACAATTTTCACGGACACTGAAATAAGCGTAACCTCCTAAAAGGCTTGGCCTTTCCAACGAGTGCATTACAGCGTTTTTTCACGCTTTAAAATGACCACCGGGTTGATTATTCTCACCGCTGCAATTGCTGTTACATTTCTTATCACTTGTTAAAGTGGAGATAATCAAGTCGAAAGCCTAAACGCTTTTTTTCCAAATAAGATTGATAGACAGTTAGGGATAACCAAATCTCTCTAAATGGACTGGTAAATAGGTAGATAGAAAGGGAAGCTTTCCGCAATGATACTCACAATAGGAAAAAAGGTGTAGATAGAAAGATAGAGCTGTTAGTAAATGAAAATTGACAGCACACAATAGGTTGATGGGCAAGTACGTAAGTAGGTAGGTAGGCTGTACGGGCAGGACGACAGGAGGCCTGAATAGGCAAATAGATATGCATAGAAACAGACAAGTAGACAGGTGAAAAGAATGGCAGATAAGATGGCAAATGAACAAACAGGTATAATGCCTAAGTGTTGTGCAAATTTATTGCGCAAGTGCTACTGCCCAAATGTCCACTGCCATAGTCACATCTGGCTATGCCTCTGCCCAAAAGGTCTATAATGCCCAAATATCCACTGTCCAAATGCCCACTGCCATAATCACCTCTGGCTATGCCTCTCCCCAAAAGGTCTATAATGCCCAAATATCCACTGTCCAAATGCCAGCCTCATCATACTCATTTTTGATGAGTGCTGATGGAAAAGTCGGCATTGCATTTCAAAAAGCATCATTTCTGAAAGTGGTAAACAAACAAAATTCATCGACATTGTGTTGAGACGATTATTCGACAAAATATTATCAATTTTTCGATAATTAATCAAAGATCGAATGACAGTTTCTGACGGATATGTTCACCTGTAGTTACTTCCTCATTTCAAAAGAAGTCACAGTAGGCACAGTACGTACGACAGTTTTAATCTCATCTTAGGGAGAAACGAGGCATAAAAATAGGAGACAATGGACTCAATGATGTAAAATAACTGACTGCTAGATAATAAGACTGTAAGATGCTACTACAATGCATAAACGATAATTGAAAACAAACCAAGTGTCGCATTGAAGTGGCCTATTTAACATATCAAAAGAAGGTCAATGTCAAACAGTTATGTGTGAGAAGTTAAACGATAACACAAAAGCGCACGCGGTTTTACCATGTAGAATGCCATACAAGCGAAGATAGGTAGAATACAAGAGAGGTTTAAATTTAAATGTTGTACACATTTTTAGGTTGATAAAGAGCTTTAACCATGGGCGTCCACTGGAGGTGCAAACAGGTCATTTGCTACCCCCCCCACTCCAACGCTGTTTTTTTATGTCAATATATATAATATTGTGATGAATAATCAGTTCGTGTAGTTACAGTGCTCAGAATCCAATCCCAAGCTCTAGAGGACTCGCTGCACTTGCCTGACCCTAACTTCACTATACCATATGACAGCCCAGGGGTACGATAATTTTAAGCAATAAATGTGATAGTAGGAGTAATATCTCTTGCCCCCCTGGAACGGGCAGACAGTTTAGTCTAGTGGTAACGCATGCGCTTTCCGTCTGGGAGGTCGCGAGTTCGATACCGCGGTCGGGTTATACCGAAGACTTTAAAAATGGTACCCGCTGTTGCCCTGCCTGGTATTTAGGGTAAAAGTGGAGTAATAATAGTTTCTGTTATATAGGCGTAGATTGTTATTTACAGTCGGCCCAAAAGCTCTTTGAACTTATGTTAGTTGTTAATCGAAAAACCGACTTTAAACAAGGATTATTATTATTATTATAGATTATATTATATTATTATGGAAAAGTTGCAAGGGGCGCCCTTGGCTTTAACTGCTCATGTTATTTATGTATGACATGATTGAAAGAAATTGATCTTATCTTAAAGTTACCGACGTTTCTATGATATACTTGCACTTTATCACTGCAAAAATTACCGATACTAAAATTGGCTAACTTTTATGGCTAATTAAAAAGCAGATTGACACCACCAGTCATTATAAACTGCTATTTTGGTTTTTCTCATTCGTCTAAGCGCCAGCTGAGAATTTTCACAATCCATTTCTAGCAAACATAAAACAGCTACATATGAGTTATGATACGCAAACCAGTAGTTTTATTAAATAGAAACACCGCAATTACACAAAAAACAAGAAACTAACGTGTATCATAGTTATACAAATCACACAGAAAAGTAAAATCCAAGGCTTAACAAAATTATTATTAGTGATAATAAACAAAGTTAGCTTTCCAATGTTTTCCAGTTGTGAATTTCAGATAATTTCTATCTAACAATGTATTACACGGATTTACACCTTACAAAAAATGACAACTGCAACACAGCAAGATGGTTTTTTACTATTTCTGCTTAGGAAGATACTCAGTATAGCAGTCAGAAAGTAGAATGTAATTAATTTAACACAGTTTTCAAGTTATGCTTTACTATTAGTTAGTCCTTCACCATTTACCACTAAAAATATGTAGGTTTGTATTTCAAAGACGATGTGACATAATGAAATTATAATTTAATGTAGTATGCATTTATACAATACGTAAACAAAAGTTATCACACAAACTTATTAAACATACAATGTCAGTTTAGGCAAGACTGATTAATTTTTAAAAACTCACCTATACAATCAGGCCCGGTTATAAATCTATGTGGAGGAAAAATAACACGTAAGAATTATTAGAGTTTGTAAGGGATTTATATATTAAAACTTTGTGATGAAAGAACAGTACAAACAAGATAAATTCATAAGAAAAAATTCTCAACAAAGTTGCAATGTAAAAAAGTGCTGCCGCTGATTACAGATACACATTTCTTTTTATTCTTATCAAGAGCATTTGATAATCGATTATTGCAACATCCTTCAAACGAAGTTCATAGTTTTTATTAAACTTTGTTCAAAACTTAACATTATTAATGCATAGTGGAAAGATATTTCGCTTACGCAATTTATCAGGCAAACAAAAGACTGAACTTTAGCTGTGAGGTTAATAGAATAACATACCTTATCTATGAGAGTTAATGTAAGAAAACAGGCACCATCTTTGCATTTTTGAGAATTCATGTAACTTAAATAAACATCACTAAATGAGAAAGCAAACAAAACTTTGAAAATCTTTTCACTGTTTTGTTAACTTTCATGCCTGACTAATAAGTTTATTTAAAATTTTACTAACAATCAGAATTATTGCTTTACTTATTCCTGGTTATAGCTTTAAAATCTGTAGAGTAAGGTTACCTAATATTCCATGAAATCTGGCCTGTTTTGCCAAAGCAACCAGATCAGCAAGCATATCCAGAAACTGCATTGTGATAGATTCAGATTTTCACACTTTAAAAACACTTGCTACTCGCAAAAACAACAAACGTTGTTGTGTTTCAAACATTTTTGAAATATGTACACATTTTGCTACGGTAATAAAATCTTTTAGAAAATAATACACAGTGCATATGAATTAATAGTCCACGTAGAATTTCACAACAAAACAAACGAATCACAGATGTAAAAGAATTCATTAAGGTAGTTCCAGTATTTATCTACAAAACCCAAATAATTGCAACCTTGTTTACCGGCATTTTTAAAATTATGTAAATTTTGAAAGCCAAAGCCATTTAAAGCACAAGAAAACACACTTCATAAATAAAGCTTTAGAAATTATGTATAACTTGCCTGCTGTCTTATTCCATGCAGAGCTTGCATTAACAGTAATGCTCTACAAAACTTGAAAATTTAAACTCCCGTGATGACCATTAGGCATTTTAAAGCTAAATTGTTTGAAACAAGTTAACAAGTTTAAAATTGCAAAATGTTTGAAAAATAATCAAAGTATTATTAACTAAGCAAAAGCATAAATTACTTTATATAGTCATTAATGTTTTTCATAAAATGGCGATGCACTGCCATTTTACCATGGGGCAAAAATAATTTAAATTATTGAGAATTTTCTTTTCCAATAACATAAATCTTTCAAACAAGTGAGTGTAATGTTAAGAAATGTAACTTTGTATGGAAAGTTCTTTGGAATATACTTCAAAATTAACTAAAATTACTCTTACTTCCCCCTTTAAAGAAATTAAAATGACAATTCAATTTTTAGAAACACAGTATTATAGTATGCACACATCTCACTGGTAATCAGCAATGTCATTCAGTATCAGCAGCATATACCAATGAATTTTAATTTACTAAATTACGAAAAAAGTAACACAAGCAGTCGTGTAGCAGTCACATTACAGAAGGATAGTAACGCAACAACAAACTAATCGGAATAGACTGAAATCAGGACATTTCTAAATTGCACAAGGAAATACAGAGTTACACCCAATAAATTACTTGCACTTGTGTGTTGCCTTGCTTGGCCGATTTAAAGAATGTCCTATAAACTATGCGAGCGAAAGAAGTAGAGCTTTCAAATCCTACTTGTAAAGTTGAAAAAGAATGAGTGATAGACTTTTGCAAATTGAGCTTCAAATGCTTCTTTGCAAAGTAACATTTTCGCGATGCACCACTCAAAAGTGTTATATGCAGGCAAATTTCGTAATGTTGTGAAACTGTTGTCTAACATAATTGATTATGGGCTGGCCAATTTAAAATGGTGTAACTGAGAACAAAACTAACAGCATGGATGAAAACAAAGCTGTCTCCAGGTTGTCTGATGGCAGTTTGCTTTCAGTGTTTATATTTATAATTATTAACATTGATAATTAAGCATTAAATTACTGCTTAATGAACAAGTGATGAATTATACGAAGTGACAAGACAAAAGTGATAGATAATTTTAATACTACTGTAATTTATGCACTTGGAAGTTATTGTGTCTGGCCTTCCTTGCAATGTTTGCAAATGATTCAAGTAGATATTAACTTTATGGCTTATAACAAGTAAAATAAAGAAAATGAAAATTTGGAACAAAAACTAGACAGCAAGATTGAAATGCAGATACATTTTTGTTCAATTGCAACAAATAGCAGGAATTAACAAACTAGAATTAAAATAATCTGCACCACATGAACGATCAGGACTATAGATTGTAATTAATTAACGATTAATTATTACATATTAAAATAAACCTAAAGCGAGAATATTATAACTTGAAGAATACAGCAAGATGATAGCAGTACTGCGGATTTGTCTAACATTGAACACCAACACCTCACTGTGGCAAAGAAGCAAATAAATCAGCCATGAATGTATCACTGATGTCTCCTAACATTCCTGTAAAAGAGATCAAGGGAATTATCCAAGCTACCAATAGTAAAAACATGATAAAGCATCTATGAAATCTGAATCATTGATTCAACATGCGGTAAAAAATAAACTTTTCTTGTTACTATCTCACTTGTGACTGACTACATTCAAGAGTTCAAGATGCACAACAAATATTCCCCATTACAACAATGATGTTTCTGCACATCCTAAATAACTGCATGGCTGGTGGTAGTAAGACTGTAGACTTAAACACTATGTCACAATTTTATGTCACTGACACACTAACACCGTTTATGTCACAAACACTATGTCACTGATGATTTTAATTTTTAAACAAAAGGCATTTTATAAATAACAAGACCTGCAATAAACGGAAGGAACGATAATTAAGAATTGATACAGACATCTCAACAGTGTGCAATACCAGATATCGGGTATGGTCATGTAAATTTGTATTACATCAAATTAAAATTGTTGAATCTATAATTGCATGAATCATTTCATTGGCAACAGATTAGCATGTTGTTGGCTTAGGTTTTACCAGTTTTTCTAGTAATCATTCGTCAGCATGAATTACTTAATCTCTACTTACCAAGCACATCACAAAATTCTGTAAACGACTCGACTGGTATCAAATCAGTCTGGAAAGCATTGAGTACCTTCTCGGATGTTTCCAACAGTCCCGAATCACTATTGCGAATAAAATCTGCTAGGCAAGCTGACCATTCAGACTCCTTAGTCCACGACACCTTCTACAAAAAGTAATCATGCTTATTGACAGAGTAAACAAAAGCTTAAGTGATAAACTTTCAACTTAAAAGATGTATGTGTGCTTGCATAGCAAAATCATCCACAAGTCTGCAATCAAGCTTTTCTAGTTATTCACGTATCCTGAATCTCCATTTCATGAGGATCACTTTGATACCAAGCTCATCACTCTATGTTATTTCTAAGCGGAGATAATCCAAGTTGAAGTTGAGGTGCAGGCTACGCACTGAAAACATAATCTTGAGAAAAACACTGTTAAAATTAACCATTGTTTTTTGTCGCGTTTCTACAAAACACTTAGCAACCGCACAAAAGAACATATTGACTAACAAATTTACAGTTTGTACAATAACTGGTAGCATGCATGAAAGCATTACAGCAAAATGGATTGCTTTTCTACAGGAGGAATTGAAACTACACTCATATCTCAATTTCCCGGGCCTCACTTTTACGGATATCGCAAAGAATCGGACAAAATCTGGACAGCTAAAAAGTCCCGCAAACTACGGACAGAGTCCGTTATTCCGCGAGCTGACTGTTAGTTGGCGGGCCGTCACTTTGTTTACATCGTTACATCAGTGTAACCACATGTATATCTGTATAATATAAAAATCTAGAGTCAATTAGGCGGAGTTATTTGAATCAATTGCTGACAGCTTTTGCATAGGAATGGCCCGTACTAGACGTTTTTGAGACAATTAGACGATTGATTCTACATTACTGTAAGTCTAATACACGGTGCCTACGGTATTAGCTTAGTATCGGCAAATTTGGACGGATGTCTCCCTGCTTTTGTCCGGCAAACTATAATATGAGTGTACACAAGCACTAAAAAAAATTATACCTTAAACATGATGCTATAAAGCTGATCAAGGAGTCCAAAGAAAAGCAAGCAAGGTTTATAAACACTAAATGATTTTATTGCTCTGTCAAGCAGACGAGTGGCTCCACCAGGTGACGTGTGTCGGAGTTGCGTTGTAATGAGGAGACGTTTAAGAACGTCGATTCTACGCTGCCTCCAGGTTTCATGTGGCCAAATATGCAATGCCATAGTTGCCCAAAAGTATATACCTTCAGCCTGTGCAAAACAATACTTTTTAATGCTATGTTTGTCATAATAACTATTTGATAAAAAAGAAGGAAAACATAATTATGTGGAACGGACCTGCCAAAATGTAAATTAGTCACTTGTTGGTAAAACAGTATTAGTACATTTTGCATGAACTTCTTTTGTTTCACAAAGACGTTACTGTATGTATGATGCATGAAATGCAATGACTTTTAAGTCAAACAATCACAAGAACAAATGAATATAATTAATGATGTAAACAGATGCCTCTGATAGAGTAAATTATTTTGTCAAGTTGTTCAGGGAACAGCAAAAATAGCAAATTTGCTGATCTGATATGCGATATTCGTATAACTTCTAATATTCTATACACTTACTAATCGTGATGTTACCATCAAAATTTGATGAGGAAGAGACTTTGGCTTAAAAACCATTGTGCAAACAAATTTCTTCCACTTACACTCACGTATCAAAATAAACAACTTTTTACATTATGCCACAATACATTTCTGAATTTGTGAGCTTGAAAATCAAATCACGTCCATAAGTCGGCGTAATTAAAACTACGTTATGATGCTTCAAAGTAGAATGCACCAAAAAATTTATAAAAACAAACGATAAATATATTGGACTTTTATATTATAGCATCAAATTATCAAGAAAATGGTCAAAAAATACTAAAAATCTAATTTTATAACCCTTTACCCACTTTTCTGGCTAGAAACTAGTACTGCAACTGTAAAAAACTTGTATTCTCAAACTCCGATAGTAGTTTGGGGAAGCAGTTATTTTGCTTCAGATTTTTTCTGTTGCCAAGCCCAGATTTTTGTCAGAAAGAGCCATCTACTGGATTTAAACATAACTTCAATGTGTTCTTGTAATGTCCATAGCAACCAATATTTCTGAGGTTGCTAAGTATTTTGTAGAAATGAGACTAAAAACCATAGCTAACTCTAACAGTGATTTTCTCAAGAATACTGCATAGCCTGCACCTCAACTTCAACATGGATTAACTAAGGCTGGAAATAACATAGAGCGATGAGCTTGGTATCAAAATGACCTCATGAAATGGAGATTCACGATATTGTAATAACTAGAAAAGTTTAACTGCCGACTTATGGACGATTTTGCTATGCAAGCACAAACACTTTACAAAAGACGACTAAAAAAAGTGGAAAATCATTACCATTGTGATTTTTGCAAAAACGTTTAATTGCAATTAGAGGTTAGCTTGAGTTACAATCACACACGCTTACCTCATAAGCACTTTCTATCCAAGCTTCCTTTGGCTTTTCCAGGAAAGTATTGATATTCTTCTCTTCTCTGGCTGTGGCACGAGTGCTAAAAACAAAATTAATAAAAGAAGCATAACAAAACATGAGAAAATTACTGTTTGTTTTCTAAAGTGTCGCTTGGCCTCCGGATATCCGGAATGAGTATGCGTTATGCAGATGCGGAAACGATAAAATCGGCTTACGCTGTTTTCAATGCACACGTTTACCAAACCAGCATTTTGTATTACTTTTTTCTACAGCTATTTCCTATTGATTTTTTATTCTGCAGCTATTCCGCAGGTGGATAACCCACAACGTATTTTGGATGCCAAGTAAACGCCACTTGATGATATTGAGAAATCAACTGAAACTCTGAGAAGAGCAAAAGGCAATAGTAAAGTGACACATGTTCCCAGCTACAGTTCAGGAATAGTTTGGGAAAGACTTCGAAACCGTCACAGTGCAGCTTACAAAGTTTTTTACGTTTTTTACTACTCCGCAAGACGTATGATACAGTGTTCAACGGCTGTTAAAATACATAATGACTGTTAAAAGTTGCAGAAGACGACTGGCAACAACAACTGCAAAACATCTCTAAGATGGAATACCGAACGGATGTCTCAAAACTGATCATTTAATCATTTTCAAGTTAGCATACCCTAATGAAAGAGATGTAGCTGGGAGACAGTACGACAAACAAGAAACTCAGAAGTGGTTATGAATTCAATTCAAATTTACAATTCAAGTTTATTTGCGCAACTTGCATTAATGTACATTAGCAAAAACACAAATTGTTATGCAGACATACGTTAATACCGGGGGCAATAACTTAAATCTACAAACAAAGAAAAACAGAAGATTATTTAATGCTAGTCATTCACTCATTTACTAGTCAGGTTTGACATGGCTTACCTTAAAACGCATGCACACAGCATGACAATCAAATACATGATACAGGAAACATGCAGTAACTTTGCCAGGTTTCTTCAATGCAAAATATTAGTTTGCAAATACCAAAGACCTTTTAATTATCTAGGTCATTAATACATACCAACTGGGGATTAATAACATTTTTCCGTGAAAAGCTATTGAATCAACTTTCATACAAGACAGTGACACAAACACAATTAAGATATACTGTATCAAAAACAATTTAAATCCCTTACGTATTGATGACATAAAGTGAAACGTGAAGCATGTACGGCAGAAGCTTCATATTGCTCTCTTTTCCACCTCCGCCGGTGTCCTCACTAAATGATCTCTCACTTGAGAATCTGAGAAGAAGCAATTTGATGTCGTGAATGGTTGACTGGTATGTGATGTCACGGTGTCCGGTGCTTTCCTGTAGGTACGTGTTGTGCCTGCAGCAAGATCAACTGTGTCAGTGAGGAAGAAAATAAAGAATGAATGATTTTACTTTTAATTGTTCCAATTTCAATTATGTCCAAATGAACAGTCGGCCAAATGAACACACAATGAATGTGTTCATTGAAGATGTTCATTAATGTTCAATGTTTTCACCAGATGCTCAAAAAATGGATGGTGCAAACAAATAATCATCCGTGACGTACGCATGCACACGCACGCACGCACCATGCACGCACCCACACACACACACACACACACACACGCACACACACACATGCACACACCATACGTAATAGCAGCACATCTATAAGCTCGTTTCTATATCATCACCAAAAATGTAACTGTCATCTTTGACATCTGTGAACTAGTGGAATTTTTCAAAACGCAATACACACCAAGTCCTCATGTATTTCAATTATGACATAGGAAATTCAGATATACGTTAATGACAGCCTGTGCACACACCCACACATGCATGCGCACACACACGACAATTACATACTATACTAAAAAATTAATTTCAAAATGTAGACAACTATGAATCATAAAAATTCTGCACAAGAATTACAATATCAACCTCATCCATGCATACCTGGCTAGGCAATTAGCAAACAATGACTCGGCTACATTGGGACCCCAGATTGGTAGTAGGCCATTACACCGAGTGTTTGCATTCTGGAGAGCTGCACTTTCCCATTCCTCTCTGCCCCTTGCCAGCCTGAAGATACGGTGCAGATGAATAATATAACAACTGTTTGAAACACATTGGGTGAACATGTATAATAACATTAATTGCACAGATGTAGCACTGAAATTTCAATAAGTATTAGATAACATTTGAGAATACATAACTTCTGGCTTGAAATCAAAATACACCAGTTCACGAATGTAAAGAAAAATCATATAAATTACCAGGAAAAGGCTGAAAAAAGTCATTTAATTCTCAGTTCACTCCTCTCTTTCTCTAAGGTCAGTTTTTAAAACCATGTAGCAACTTAATATACTTGTTTGTTTAAAAGCAAAAAATTTGGGTAAAGTCTACAATTCTCCAAATACAAAAATTAGTTCATGAAGCTGATTAGGATTAGGATTAGGGTTAGAGTTAGGAATAGGGTCAGGGTTAGGGGTAGGGTTAGGGTTAGGGATAGGGTTAGGAATGGGTTAGGGTTAAGGATAGGGTTAGGGGTAGGATTAGGATAGGGTTATCAATGGGTTAGGGTTAGGGATAGGGTTAGGGTTAGGGGTAGGGTTAGGAATAGGGTTAGGAATGGGTTAGGGTTAGGGCTAGTGTTCGGGTTAGGGTATTTAAATTGTGTGGGGAAATGCAAACTCCTTCCAAAAATTAATTTATTCTGAAAGTTCTGAAATGCAATTTTTGATAAACACCTTATATTTTTGAAATGTTTTCTAATATCCCACAAGCACTGACATCTAACTCATGTACACCGCTTTGACAACTTACCTGACAGCAGCCATGTGACAGTCGACATGGACAATGTTGAAATGTGACACGGTGCTGTAGCCAATGGTCTTACGGACTTTCGGTTCAGCTTCTTCCACGTTACATCTCTTTGTGTAGGTATAAATACCAAGCACCTGGTAACATAAAATTCACTTAAGTATAAATACCAAGCACCTGATAACATAAAATTCACTTAAGTATGAATACCAAGCACCTGATAACATAAAATTCACTTAAGTATGAGTACCAAGCACCTGATAACATAAAATACACTTAAGTATGAATACCAAGCATCTGATAACATGAAAGTCACTTAAGTATGAGTACCAAGCACCTGATAACATAAAATTCACTTAAGTATACATACCAAGCACCTGATAACATAAAATTCACTTAAGTATGAATACCAAGCATCTGATAACATAAAATTCACTTAAGTATGAGTACCAAGCACCTGATAACATGAAAGTCACTTAAGTATAAATACCAAGCACCTGATAACATAAAATACACTTAAGTATGAATACCAAGCATCTGATAACATAAAATTCACTTAAGTATGAGTACCAAGCACCTGATAACATGAAAGTCACTTAAGTATACATACCAAGCACCTGATAACATAAAATTCACTTAAGTATAAATACCAAGCACCTGATAACATAAAATTCACTTAAGTATAAATACCAAGCACCTGATAACATAAAATTCACTTAAGTATACATACCAAGCACCTGGTAACATAAAATTCACTTAAGTATACATACCAAGCACCTGGTAACATAAAATTCACTTAAGTATAAATACCAAGCACCTGATAACATAAAATTCACTTAAGTATGAATACCAAGCACCTGATAACATAAAATTCACTTAAGTATACATACCAAGCACCTGATAACATAAAATACACTTAAGTATGAATACCAAGCATCTGATAACATGAAAGTCACTTAAGTATGAGTACCAAGCACCTGATAACATAAAATTCACTTAAGTATAAATACCAAGCACCTGATAACATAAAATTCACTTAAGTATGAATACCAAGCACCTGATAACATAAAATTCACTTAAGTATAAATACCAAGCACCTGATAACATAAAATTCACTTAAGTATAAATACCAAGCACCTGATAACATAAAATTCACTTAAGTATGAATACCAAGCACCTGATAACATAAAATTCACTTAAGTGTGAATACCAAGCACCTGATAACATAAAATTCACTTAAGTATAAATACCAAGCACCTGATAACATAAAATTCACTTAAGTATAAATGCCAAGCACCTGATAACATAAAATTCACTTAAGTATAAATACCAAGCACCTGATAACATAAAATTCACTTAAGTATACATACCAAGCACCTGGTAACATAAAATTCACTTAAGTATAAATACCAAGCACCTGATAACATAAAATTCACTTAAGTATGAATACCAAGCACCTGATAACATAAAATTCACTTAAGTATAAATACCAAGCACCTGATAACATAAAATTCACTTAAGTATAAATACCAAGCACCTGATAACATAAAATTCACTTAAGTATAAATACCAAGCACCTGATAACATAAAATTCACTTAAGTATAAATACCAAGCACCTGATAACATAAAATTCACTTAAGTATAAATACCAAGCACCTGATAACATAAAATTCACTTAAGTATAAATACCAAGCACCTGATAACATAAAATTCACTTAAGTATAAATACCAAGCACCTGATAACATAAAATTCACTTAAGTATAAATACCAAGCACCTGATAACATAAAATTCACTTAAGTATAAATACCAAGCACCTGATAACATAAAATTCACTTAAGTATAAATACCAAGCACCTGGTAACATAAAATTCACTTAAGTATAAATACCAAGCACCTGATAACATAAAATTCACTTAAGTATAAATACCAAGCACCTGATAACATAAAATTCACTTAAGTATGAATACCAAGCACCTGATAACATAAAATTCACTTAAGTATAAATACCAAGCACCTGATAACATAAAATTCACTTAAGTATAAATATTACGCACCTGATAACATAAAATTCACTTAAGTATAAATACCAAGCACCTGATAACATAAAATTCACTTAAGTATAAATACCAAGCACCTGATAACATAAAATTCACTTAAGTATAAATACCAAGCACCTGATAACATAAAATTCACTTAAGTATAAATACCAAGCACCTGATAACATAAAATTCACTTAAGTATAAATACCAAGCACCTGATAACATAAAATTCACTTAAGTATAAATACCAAGCACCTGATAACATAAAATTCACTTAAGTATAAATACCAAGCACCTGATAACATAAAATTCACTTAAGTATAAATACCAAGCACCTGATAACATAAAATTCACTTAAGTATAAATACCAAGCACCTGATAACATAAAATTCACTTAAGTATAAATACCAAGCACCTGATAACATAAAATTCACTTAAGTATAAATACCAAGCACCTGATAACATAAAATTCACTTAAGTATAAATACCAGCACCTGATAACATAAAATTCACTTAAGTATAAATACCAAGCACCTGATAACATAAAATTCACTTAAGTATAAATACCAAGCACCTGATAACATAAAATTCACTTAAGTATGAATACCAAGCACCTGGTAACATAAAATTCACTTAAGTATACATACCAAGCACCTGATAACATAAAATTCACTTAAGTATAAATACCAAGCACCTGATAACATAAAATTCACTTAAGTATAAATACCAAGCACCTGATAACATAAAATTCACTTAAGTATAAATACCAAGCACCTGATAACATAAAATTCACTTAAGTATAAATACCAAGCACCTGATAACATAAAATTCACTTAAGTATAAATACCAAGCACCTGATAACATAAAATTCACTTAAGTATAAATACCAAGCACCTGATAACATAAAATTCACTTAAGTATAAATACCAAGCACCTGATAACATAAAATTCACTTAAGTATAAATACCAAGCACCTGATAACATAAAATTCACTTAAGTATAAATACCAAGCACCTG